>OZ017769.1:8544322-8566427 GCA_963969345.1 Turbatrix aceti | reverse complement strand
TTTTTATCGCAGCAGATTTAAAAAAAATTCTGAATTTGTTTATGCTTTCAAAATTTCCCTAAAGGTTAAAAAAACTCATCAATTGACAAAAAACGAGTTTGTCAGACACGTGAGTTGATAAATTTAACAAATTAAACCTATCGATTCTTCTTCAAAACAATTTTTTGAGACATCGTAAACGAACAAAAATTACGAGGTCGTGGACGTTTAATTAAAATTTCAAATCAACCCCTGTAAAATTTTTGGAAGGGTAGGAAAAAATTGTGAGCACCCGAACCCGCCGACTCACCATGCGAGCCATCGGGTGACCGCGCGATGGCGTTGTAGACACGGGTGGCGTCGAGCGAGGTCTTGGGCGGACTGACCATGAGAAAGAGGAGAACGGCAAAGATGGCCGGGGGCGACAAGCTACAAAACATGACTGCGGCACCCCTCGCGTCGGCGGAGATGCATGCTTTTCTCGCGCCGAGGTTTTTTTCTTCTTCTTCGCTTGCCCAAATCTGAAATCTGAAAAAGAAAAACTGTTGACAGGTAACAAATTTCGTTGAATCTCGCGAGAAACAAGATATTTAGAAAAAAAGTACTACATCGCCGTGTGCTGCGCGATGCGATCACAACTTGGTCGTCAAGATGAGAAACGACACAAAAACACGACGACATCGCCCAAAAATTTTTTTCTTTTTCTTTCCGAGGGAGGACGTTTCATTTCTTTTTTCCAGCGTCTGAGCGGGCAGGCGACTGATGATGTGGTGGTGGTGCGCAATCACCACCACCGCCACCGCCAGCTACCAGCCACCACCGCCCGGCGCATGCACGAACCTTTCTTTTTTTCAAACAGGTTTTGTTTTGCCTTTCCTCTCCGCAAGGGCGCCGATCTCGCGTGCGTATCTTTGATAGCTTCTCGCGTGGACGAGAGCCACAGCCCCCGAAGAAGACGACGGAAGTGAGTCAGGCAGGCAGGAGCAACGGTGGTGCACAATCGATCGCCGCCCCAAGGAGGATTCACCGCCGCGCATGCATTGATCCGTCGTCGTACCCGGGAGCGCGCTCCCGCTACCAGTCAGTGGTGGTGATTGTGGCGGTGGCAGGAGGTGACAGATTCATTTCACAATTGATGTTGATCGCTGGGAACGTTTAGTTTACATCGTCGATTGATAGCGGTTGGTGATTGAAAAAAAGTTATTTTTGTCTGGATTATTTTGTCTGGGGTTTCTTTTTTTTCGGCACGTTGGAAGCAGTGCTAAAAAAACCTGAACATTTGGGTATCCGACGCGAAATTCAAAAATTCGGGTTATCCAACCCAAAAACGTGAAATTTCGGATAACCCGTTTAAAAAATCAAAAAAAAACCCATCTGAAATTCGAAATTTCGGGTACCCGATCCAAAAACCCAAAATTTATGCCATTCGTTTCATAAAGTTGAATGTATTGCCTTTTTTAACTAAATTGTTGTAAGTTTTAATATATATTTTTATAAAAATACGTCATTTTGGAAATAATATAAATATTTATATTTTCATTTAAAAAAATTAAATTCGGTTAACCGACTCAAACTCGAAAATCCGGGTGACACGCCAAAAAAACCGTGTTACACCAGCCCGAATTCTTTTGTAAAATTTTTTCAAGGCTCACCAAGGCTGTCTTCGTTTTCTTCTGCGCGTCCCCGCCAAAATTAATCGACCTTCCATCGTCCATTTTTTTTGTTTTTTTTATTATACATGGAAAAAAATTAAACCATGCCAACACACAAGAAAAATTTATGACAACAAAAGGAATGTGGGAATAAGTATGTATTTGTTTTATCCTAGGAAAACTCACCCAAAGTTTCGTACCTATCAGCGGATAATCCTATTCTTATTTTAAACAACAATGTCCCAAAAAAATATGTAGACTAAAATCTGAAGAAAACAAAAAACACCGTAAAACGATCGCACGCGATCAGAGATATCAAAACTAAAAAAAATTAATCAAAGACAAAATCGTCGATGCTGAAGCCACGAGCCGCGCGAGGAGCGACAACTTCTTCAACATCGGTCGACGATTCGCTGGAATTACGATCGCGCCAACGGGAAAATGCCGGATCTGCTGGAGCCTGTCGTCGAGCGTTAATCTGGGCAGTCGGGCGCGACGGTTGACGAATTTCTTCTGAGCGCAGTGATTGACGGGCGGTATCTGTAAAAACTTCGCGTAGTGGTTGACGACCATTTTCCACCGTAGTTTGACGCTGACGATCGCTTTCCACAGTATCCAAGCGCCGGTGACCATTTTCCACAGTAGCCGTACGCCGAAGACCATTTTCCACAGTATCCAATCGCTGACGACCATTTTCCGCAGCAGCCGAGTTCAACGGCAGACGACCATTTTGCACGTCATGCGTCGACGGAGACTCGAAATCCGACGAATCGTAATAATCCATGTAGACATTTCGACGCCGCTCCAGAGAGACAACATATTCCTCGTCGCCGAGTTCTTCCAGGGGCCGGGGAGTGCTTGCTCCGCTGTCCAGGGGAGGAGGACTCGGCTGTCCATGAGCGCCGTAGTCCTCCGGTTCGCGGTAGTACAAGGCATCGCGTCCGTGTCTGTTGTCGTAGTCGTCCGATCTTGCATGCGAGTCGTCCTGAGGGTAGTAGTTGTCATCGTAGCCCTCTCTGTCGTAGTCATCGTAGGCGCGGTCGTGGTCGCGGTCACGGTCCCGGTCGCGGCGTTGGAGATCATCTCTCTCGTAGTAACGGTAGCCATCGCGTTCATCGGAAGGACGGTAGCCACGATCGTAGTTTCCGTAGGCATAGTAGTCGTCGTCTTCGTCATCGCCCGTTTCGTTGAAGTAAAACGGATCAATTTCACGACGACGGTGACGGTGAGATTCTCGGTGCTCGTTGTACTCGTCCTGCTCTTCTTCCTGGGCGTGACGACGCCAGTTAGGATCGTCGAGATCATCGCGATTGTGGCGTTCGTAGGCGTCCACAGGCCTAAAAACTTTTTTATAATACAATCAAAAAAATCAAAAAAAACTCACTCATCTGCGTAGTGATCGTATCCTCGCTGTTCCTGACGACGAGGTTCTTGACGACCCTGATCACGACGGAAAGCGTCATAAGAGCCGAAATCAACATCTTCCTCCCTGTACGGGTCGTGATTCCGATCGTCGTACCCAGAACGCCGGTCGTAGTAATCGTCAACCTGGGAAGAACGATAATCATCGTCGAACGTCTGACGAGCCGGACGGCGCTGGCTTTGACTTTCGGGCACGGGAGCGGTGCTGCGGTTGAGGGGTAGACGGTCATCGTAATCATTGCGGTCGTCGTCGAAGAATACCGAGCGACCGTTTTGGGGCTTACCGTACTCGCTGAAAAAAACGTTTTCAAATAATAAAAAAACAGCCAAATTCGATATTGTTTGCGCGCTCCCCTACATTTTTGAAAAAAATTACTCCGGCATTTATGAAAAAATCATTTTCTCCGAAATTTCAAAAAAAATCGCTCGCTCCGTTCTTATTCCTACTTTTTCCAATTTTTGTTCACTCCAGCTACTATTTTTTTTTCGCTCCGCGCTCGTTCATGCTCCCAAAAAATCTCAAAAATTTTCGTTCTTTAGATTTGATTTTAGAAATTGAAACATGAGGTATTGTTCTTCTTTTTTACCCATTTTTCGACCAAAAAGGTCGTAAAATGAACCTAACATGGATAACAAGTATCAAAGGATTTTTTCATATTTTTTTGCTTTCTTTCTGGGAGCGTATCAAAATTTCGCGCTTGCTCCGCTCTATCAATTTCATAAAATCTGCGCTTGCTTTGATTTCTAAAAAAAACCCCGAACAAATCGTAAAAAAAACCTACTGTTTGTGTTCTACGAAGCGATTTCCGTCCGCGAATTCACCATCCTCATAATCGTCGTAGTAAATGCTGCGATGAGGCTTTTCCTTTTCAACCGGAGCCTTGCGGGTTCCGTAAGACGGCTGAGATGAATTCGGAACGTAGTCGCCCCAATCGTCGACAAACCTGTTGGGCACGCCTGGAGGCGGCTCGTCGTAGTCGATCCTCCTCGACGACGACGAAGGAAGATCGTCGAAGCCAGGAGGACGGACCGGCTTAGCAAATCGCTTCTCCCGGACCGCAAAACCGGGTGGAACAGAACTGTCAGCCGCAGCAGCGTCGTCGTCGAAGCCAGGCGGGGGAGTCGGACGGCGAACTTCGTGTGCTGCGTCAGTGCGGGCACGCCGTGACCGGGTCGAGTAAGCGTAAGGGTCGATGTCACTGTACTCATCGCTATCTAAAACGATCGATGGCATAACAATATTTTAGTTCAAAAACTAAAAAAAAAAACGTACCTCTGTGAGAATCGTAGTACGCATGTTCCCGTTCTCTCGTACGCTTGTTTTTCTCTTCAACCCAATCGTCGATGTACTTCCACTCGTCGTATTTCAAATTCCAGGAGTCTTCGGGCATGTCGTCAGTATACTCTCCTTCGTTTGTTTTGTCGAAGCTGAAAAAAACTGATTTTAGTAAAAAAATTAGTTGGATTCAAAAATTAAAAAAAAAGAAGAAAAAATTCAAATTGGAAAAAATGTACTTTTTAAAATTTTGGCAAAATGAAAACAATCTCAAGTCCAAATTAAAATTTAATTTCAAACAAAAAAACAAAACTACAGTACTAATAGGTTTTGTATAAAAAACGAAAATAAATACAAATGTCAAAGAAATAAAAAAATTCTAGTTTTTTTAAGAAAAAAAACAATTTTGTTTTGCAAAAATTAAAGTTGAATCCAAAAAAATATAATAAATACTCGGCTTACGATACCATTTTTTGTCGAAAACAAGAAATAAAAAAAAAAAAAAAGTTAAAAAAAATTTTTTTTGTGTCAATGAACAATTTTTTAACCCAAAAAAACAAAAATACCGTAGCACTCGGATTACGGTACCATTTTACGTGTTGAAAAATGCCGGTCAAATAAGTAATTTGGGAAAAAAAACCCAATATTTGCATCCCAAAAACGCCAATTCTGGTGCCTTTAACAAACATTCTTCGCAAAAACAACCACCACAATCCCCGCGGTCCTCGTTTCAAAAAAACTGACATGACTTTGAGCCGTCTGGCTTCTGCATCCCTCTCCGCCGACGGCGGGTTGTTCTCATCGGTTGTCAGACCCGCGATGCCGTTCGTGATGCTGAGCGTCTCCTGCTCAGCAGCCAGTCGCTCGACTTCCCTCTGCCTCTGGGGTCCAGCAGCGATCATGTGGAAGAACTTGTGACTCGCATTCGCCGACACAAATCCTCCGTTTTGCGCGATGTAGAAAATCAGTTTCGACCAGTACGGATTGTAGCCGAGAAGATCCTCTTTTCCAAAAATAATGAGCAGCTCCTGCGCTCGCGTGATGGCGGTATTCAGGCGCTTGGGCGAAGCGATGAATCCGAGGTTGTCGGTTCTGGTCGTGAGCGCGATGATGACCCGTCGCTCGGAGCCCTGGAATCGTTCGACGGAAGCCACGGTGATATCCGTTATGCCATAATTCATGAGTTTCCGGTTGACCATGGCTGTCTGCGCTTTGTACGGGCTCACAATTCCAATGTCAGAAGATTTAATGTCAGATTTGATCAGATCGCGGACGTATTTGACAGCTTTGTTGACTTCTTCGTTGTTCGTCCGGGACCTGGAGATGTGATCTTCTTCTTTCGAGCCTTGCGTGGACACGAAAACCATTGGAAAACCCTGTAAATCCATCAAAAATGAAAAAAAAAAAACTAAAATTTCAAAAATCTTATAAAAAAATTCTAAAATTTCAAAAATTGAAAATCCTCTAAAAAATTGAAAATTTCAAAAATCCTATAACAAATTTGAAAACTTTAAAAAAACAAAAATTTAAAAACTCGAAAATCTTATCAAAAAATTTCAAAATAGAAAATTTAAAAAAAAATCTAAAATTTTATAAAAAAAAGTCTAAAATACCTAAAATTGAAAATTTTGTAAAAAAAATTATAAAATTTAAAAATCTTACAAAAACATCGAAAATTTCAAAAATCGAAAACCCACGATTTTAGGCAATATCGGCAACGCGCAAAGCCGGTACAGTCGATCGTTGTTGGTCTTTGGCCTCAGCATTCCATCGTAGAAGAGCATGGATGCGGGTTTGAGGATAAACGGATGGGTACGGTAGTTCTGCCTCAAATGAACAAGCAATCGTCGATCATTGTTCTTGCTGTCGTAGGCCGGTATGTTCGTCAGACGCTCCAGCATTGACGTGTAATTTTCCAGATCCTGCAGGACTCTCGCCGGGCAAACTGAGCCCAGTTGCATTGGGTCGCCAAACAACGCCACTGTCGTTTCAGTCGGATTCGCAAGCATCGAAATAGGCACCCAAGCTTCGAAATCAAAGGCCTGGCCGGCTTCATCGATGAGAATGTGCCTAAAATCGATCACAAACAACTCAAAACAAAAAAAAAGTCAAAAACATACGTAAAGTATCCACGCATGGCACAGCACTTGGCCAACTTCGAACTTGAGACGAGAGTAACGATAATAACTTTGAAAACTTGCAGGTTGTAGACCGGCGGAATTCCCATCTTGTCGCCAGCCTTGCAGGAAATCGCCGTAAATTCATCCGTCATCCGGAAATTCTCATAAGAAGTGGCATAGAGCCGAAAAATGTACTTCGGATCCAGAAACTGCGCGTCCAGCAGCGCCTTTGCGACGACATCGCACGCCGCATTCGACGGCGCACAAACCAGCACCCGATTCGAGTTTTTCGACACAATCCGGCGGATGGATTCGATGAGCGTTTTCGTCTTTCCCGTGCCCGGAGGACCGAAGAGGACGAAGGGATACGGTCGGCAGGTTCCATTCACAATGGTATCGATGGCCTGGTGCTGTTCGTTGTTGAGTTCCAGCCCCGAAGGCAGCGCGACTTGGTCAGCTTCGATGCGCTCGTCCGACTCGACAACGTACTCAGCCAGTGGTTGGTCAAACTTGGGGTCCGTGGGGTAGATTTGATCGACGAGTCCGAAAACCCTCACATACTTGATCGCCTCGGCGTACGCGACGTAGGGAATGACACATGGTTCCAGGGAAAAATTACACCTCTGAAAAAAAACCCAAATACACAAAAAAAAGTGAAAGTGGAACTCACATGTTTTTCCTCGCCTTCGACAAAAAGCTTGCCAATATCCTTGATTCCATTTTCGTGGATAGCGACGTCGACGCAGTCCCAGACGCATTTCTTGATTACGCCCTTCAGACGCACAGGATTATCGGTATGGAGACTGGAGACCTCGCAGTAGGCATCGCGGCAGAGACGGTCGTTTTCAATGTCGTTGTCGACCATGCCTTGCAGCCGAATCCGCAGCAACGAATTCGGCGTCTGAGTGAACTCAACGTTGTAAAAATCGAGCACGCCCTGAACTTCGGCGGCCCACATCATGTAGACAAAGGCTTCGTTTTGCTCGAGGAGCGTGTTGAATCCGGGCTTCTCATCAAAGAGGCGGAGTTGGTCGTAGATTTCCTAAAATTGAGCTGAATGGCAAAAAAACAAAAAATGACAAAAAATCGGAAATTTCCTAAAAAATTAATTTTGAACGCTGTTTATCAAAAAAACGTATAACTTGAAAAAAATTAAAAGAAATCGTTTAAATTTCAGCTTTTAAACTAAAAAATATTAAAATTACAAATGTATACTTTCTAAAATCGCTATTTGACCAGAAAATGGAAAAATGACAACAAAATATTTTTCGTAAATTTTTGAAAATCTCATTTTTTACACAACGTGACCAAAAAAAAGAAAAAAAAAGAAAACATACTTCAAAATTCGGAGCTTGCTGTCGGTACTCGTGCAACCGAAGATCAGAAATGGAAGCCTGATCCGTGGCAAGCTTCTTGAAATCCTCCGGAAGAATCGACGTGAAAGCCATACATTCTTCGTAGCCTCCCGGCTTTCTGAAAAAAAAAACAAAATTCAATTTCAAAAAAAAAACTGTAAAAAACATACGCAGCAATGTTAAATTTCATTTCGAACTGTTGGCAATTTGGAGGCTTCCAATCTGATTTGTCGTACGTGTAACCGTTGTTGAATGACATGGACAATCCGGACGAAAAGTTATCCATAGCAGTCTCCATCGGCGACGGGAATCTCTTTTTTCTTTGCTTTCGGTTACGATTGTCCTTCGCCGCAAAAAATGCCCCAAAGTCATCGTCATCCATCTGGTATCCATCGGCAGTGCCGTGCTTGCTGTAGCGATGAACGTTCGGCTTTTCGGGTGTCGATGGCTGACCGTTGTAGCCGGGAACGATTCGGTTGTTCGAAACGCAGTCGCTGAGAATCCGGTAAGCCCGGGTAATCTCGGCAGCTTCGGCATCCCGAGCCGCAGCGTTTTCCTCCTTCGACTTTCCGGAATCGTTTTTATCGTTTTTCGCTTTGTCGGGGTGTTTCTGCCGGATCAGAGCCCGGTAGGCTTTTTTGAGAACGGTGAGGCTGAGATCCGTTCGATCGCAAATCTTGAGACGTCGAACGCACGCCAAAAGCTCGCGCTCGTCGACCCGTAGGTATTCCTAAAGTAGCAAAAGTCAAATAGGTACAGTCCATCAGTAAAAATCAACAGCAAAAAGATGAAAAAAAGAAAAACTCACATTATCGGCCATAATAACCCGTGTGATTACTGAAAATCAGAAATAAAAAGAAAAAAGTCAGAAGCAAGTGTAAAAATAGGTAAGAAACCCGAAATCAGAAGACACGATTCGTTATACGTCTCGATTTACGATAACAGTTGCGCGAACGAACGTTACTCGGCCGACTCGAGTTGTCAAAGGAACAGAACGCCAAAAATAAGAGTAACAAAATAAATCACGAGAAAATAACGTAAAAAAGGTGTTATACTAATTGCGTTATTCCATGGATCTGGATGGACAACCAATGACGAAAAAACATATTTTCAAGAACCCCGGGACATATTGCAGCTCAAAGGTGTGCATGATAGGTAAAAGTAAAAAACGCCTGGCTGCACAGCACCGAGAACACTCAACTAACTCTAGCGACTCATCAGGCAGGCACAAAAGCGCAAGCGTGTAACACGTGGTATTAATGCTAAAGCGGATTACCTACTCAGTCAGCTGTGGGCAAAGACTAAACAAGATATATCTTATAGTATATATACTAACACGAGCAAAAGCAAGGCAAAAAAAGTACGCAACATGCAGCAAAACATGGTCCTATGGCGACAAAAAAACAATCGTTTCTTTTTCTCCGCTTTTTCCTCTTTTTTTTACTTTTTTATGTGCCATTGATTAGCCTGGCATGTATGGTGTTATCGAACACGAACAATCACTGATATGAGTAAACACGCATTCGTCAGCCAGGACACCAGCGAAGGAGAAAAAGCGTATGATTTAGATATTGCTAAAAAAGGGGTGAGCAACGACTCGCGAGTCTTTTCTTACAACATTCTCCTTCATTCAGGCGACCATCTGGCGGAGCGGTGCCTGTTGGCCTGCTGCTTTCTTCTCCCCAGCGCTCTTTTTTTTCAAACAATTCCTGAAACATTACCTCTGCTAACATCCTTTGTCTACCATTTTATTCGTTCATTCCTTCACAATTCATCTTTTCGGGGCTCCAAACTCTTTCTTATGCCGTCGAAGAACGCATCCGCTGACCCACCCGATCCGGAGGAGAGATCGCCGGGGATCAGCTCGCAGGCCAGGTTGAGCGGGTGACTCAGCAAGTGATCGCAGGCGTCTCTCACGCAATCCAGGATATTGGGGGTCGCGTTTTGCTCGCAGTAGCCGAGAACCGTGGTACACAGATTGTTAGGCGTGACAAAGGTCGTCAAAAGGTTCAGTAGCCAATCGAATTCCTCATTTAGGAATTTCTGACAAGCCGCTTCGTCTCCGTAGTTGAATGTCGCATTTGCAGGCTGGTCGAGGGAGCAGATCTCCGAGCAGACGTCGTTGAAAATCGTATGATTGAGTGTTTGACGGATTTTGGCGATGAATTCTTCGTCTAGGATCGCTTTTTGCTGGAAAAGGAGGTTTATTGGTAAAACAATACCTGTCAGGTGCGGGACACAAAATTTGGTCGGTCTACGAAATTTTAGGTTGGTCGGAATAGCCAAAAATAAGTTTTTTTTTTCAAAAAAAAGTATTTTTTCAAAAAAAATGTCAAAATAAAAATTTTTGTTACCAAAAAAATTTTTTTTTCAAAAAAGTTTTTTTTTGTAAAAACTAAATTTTTTTCCAAAAGTTTGTTTTCCAAAAAGAGTTACTTTTAGTAATTATTTTGTGTTTGAAATTCAAGTTTTGCAAAGATGACCATAAAATGAAGCGAAAATTTTTTTCGCAAAAGCAGATCGGTGACAGGCCTACTTTTGCGATTTTAAGCCCGGTTTTATGCCTTGATCAGGTGTCCAAAACCTACCAAAACAGTGACAGAAACCGTATTACACAAACTGCACTTGAGACAAGTCGTCGCGGCGGATTCAAAAACAACAGCGTCATCGTAATCTTCATGGCACGCAGGAAGCAGACTGGAACACAGAACTTCAGGCTCCGGCAGCCACGCCAGAAGCGCGTCGACGATGAGTCGCTGGTCATCTCCCGGGAGCGATCGCTTGCGACTCAGAAGAATGTTACGGTGGAAGTACGACACGTGTGTGTGGCAGATGGGGCAGAGGAAGCGGGCGTCGTTTGTCGCGAAAGAGGCCAGGGCCCCAAAGTAGTGCTGCTTCTGGAGGGCGGCAATGGACTGGACGCCATCCATGCCACCGCAGAGCGCTTCTTCGTTTAGGGCGTCCTGCAAGGAGTCAACTTTGGGTCAGGGGGGACTTTTTTTGGGGGAAAAACGAACGTCAAAGCCTTTGAGGAGCTTCGCAGACCACTCCAGGGCGGGATGAGCGGTATATCTGTCAAATACGGGTTTCAGGGTGCTTTCGGGGGTTGGAGGTGTTGTGCTTTCATCGCTGGTTGTCGACTCGGTTTCATCAAGCCCTTCTGTCGTCGTTGAACTCCCAGTTTGTTCCTAAAAATTTTTTTGAAAAAATTACAAATTGGTTTTCAAAATTTATTAATGCTGGCGGATATTCGCCCGAAAACCGACATGTTATTTGGGTGTTGTTATTCAAATTTTAGGTTACGGTCGGAGACGGTACCCGAAAATTACCAAAATTTTTTTTTTCGAGTTACCAAATTTTTTGGGTTCTAGTCAGATTTTGAATGTCGCGCACCCGAAAGTTCAGATTTTCACCCAAAAAAAGAAAATATTTTTTTTACCAAAATGACGTATTTTTGTCAAAAAATATAAAAAAATACGAAATTTTCTTTAAAAATGCATTTCAAATTTTGCAACAAATATGATCTAAATTTTAGTTTTTGGATTCAAAAAAACGCTGGTTTTGGAACGGGTACCCGAATGTTTAGATTTTTTGCACCCCTGAAACTCACAGTTGTCGTCTGCCCATCGGAAATTGTACTTTCCGGACTCGTAGAAGCCTCAGAAGTCACAGTAGTCGGCTCCACATACGGTGGAAGAAGCGTCGGCGTCAATGGCGAGCATTGCTGACCGTCTCTGGGTTTACCGGGCTCATAAACCTTCAGAACAAGTTCATCTACACTTTTCGCATGCAATTGAAGATGCTTCGCTGCCAGCTTGGTCAGTCGCTCTTCTCTGTTAACAAAGAAGCGATCCACGACACCTTCTGCTGTTTTTTCAAGGATTTTTCGCCCCGAAACAACTCCTGATCGACATTTTTGTTCCTGTAAATCAAAATTTTTTTTCTGGAAGCACTAATAAACCCACATCAAACTGAATCCGTTTGAGAAGCAGCTTGTACAGTCCGTTGAGGTTCACGCAGGACACCAACGGCAGCACCAGGAGTAAAAACAACAGGACAAACCGCATGGTTAGCAGAGCAGTGATTGTAGCCAAATCAAATCAATGTTATAGTTATACGTTGGTTTGCTGGTGTGGGCTATCACCAATTCATCGGCCGGGGGATGATAAGTGCAAGGTGAGAAGCTAGGAGGAGAGAAGCTAGGTGTATGCGTGATTATTCCATTTCTGTTTAGCACCACAGCCACAGCCAGCAATTGTGTCCAGAAAGATGGACACAATACAGGGTGCGCCAAAATAGTAACGTGAGCAAGCTATTTTTACCAAAAAAGTTCTAAAAAAAATTATTTTTGTCCCGAAAAAAACATGAAAAAGTATTACAAACTTGTATTTTTTTTTAATATTCAAGGCGAATTTTTTGTATAAATTTTGAGTTTTTAGACCAAAAAATGGTTTTTTGGGCCGGGTTCTCGAAATTTCAGGTTTTCGGGTCAGGATCCCAGAATGTTTCGGTTTTTTTTGAGTAAACAATTTTTCAAATAAATCATGCTTTTTCGTCATAATTTTGCAACCCCGAACACCCTCAAGTTTTATGAAACTGGAATGGCGTCATTTCACTGACGCAACCCCCCCCCCTTTTTCCAAACCGCTTGAGGCACATACATATTTTTCATCGCCTGACTCGAACGACTCGACCCGACCATCCGTGCGTCCAAAACAGGAAGCAGGTCTTTTTTTTGCCGGAATAAATGGACACTCGGCTGTTTTTTTCCGCCTTTCCAGCGTTGCTCTTGACTTTCTGTCTTCTGCGCTCCTTTTTTGGGGGGGAAAACAGATAAGCAGCCCGTGCCCGTTCCCGTTGCCAGCCAGCAGTCAGTGGTGAGTGCGTGGTGCGTGCGTCTGAATTTATCCTCTGGCATGAAGCAGCACCATTTCTCAGTCCTCAGTCAGCCAAATAGTCAGTACAGAGGACAACAAGCACAAAAGTTGTCGTACGCGTTGTCCTTCTTTTTCTGTCAACCGACCGAAGCGGTGCCTCGGGGCAGGCCCGGGATGGGTGTCCATATACTCACTCACTAAGTCAGTCAGTCGGGAGTTACTGGTTCTTGTTCTTGTTCTTGTTCTGTTCTCTTTTTTATGCAACAAGAAAACTCTCGACTCAACTCCGGGTTTATTATGAATTTAACATGAGTCATATATAAATGCTGCTTGCAGCAAAAAAAAGATGAAGAAAAAACTTTTGCGCGTTCGTTGTTCTTGAAATATTTTTTTTTGATTTTTCTGCTGCTTTTCGGTCAATTTTTTGTACACGTACGGTTTAGCTGTTGCCGTCGGCAACGGCCAGCGCTGCATTTTCAGTAGCCGAGGTTGTGGTCGTGGTCGTGGTCGCCTGACTGGTTATTCTCCTCATTCCTGTGCGCGACGATGCGATGCTGCTGCGGCAGTGGCGCGGCGTGGATAATTGCCCTCTTCTCTCCCTGCAATAATTTGTGCCCCGGGTTGTGCGTCACAACTTTTTGCGTCAAGTAAGGACGCATGGAGCATGGAACATGGAGAACAGAAATACAGAGTTTGTTACCCGAATGTGCCCTCAATTTCTATTTTTGCTTCCAAAAATGGACAACCGACAGCCTCTGCGTTCTTCTGACGCAGTACAGCGCGTAGTTGTGCACCAATGCGTTTTTTTTGACGTCGTAGCCGTGCTCTTCGACGTAAACTTTTTTAAAGGTATTTAACATGGTCGAAAGTGCAACATCATAAACATCTTTTTCTTTGTATTTTACAAGTTTGAAAGGGTTTCATTCATGTTTCCTATAAATTTTTCCGAGGGCTTTCATTCACTTCACCGTCTGCAGCGAGCACTTCGGCCCCCTTTTTTTCCCCTCAAATCTCGTCGATATGACCTTGCATGCACCTTTCCGAGTGTTGCTATGCATTTTTTTCCATTCCAGAGTTTACCCAGCCGTTGGACGTCTCAAAAAAGCTATCTATCTGGGGCTCCGTTAGTCTTCTGTGGTCCTATAGCCCTGCAGAGGGTCGATTGGAGGGTAGCTGACACAAGCACGTTGCTGGATAGCTAGCTTACACAGTATTTGTGGTGTCAGCGGTGGTGTTAGCCCCACAAAAAACACATCCTTGCTACTATCTACCACGCATTATTGACAGCGCGTGTTTCCGTCGTCGTCACTGGTTCATTCATTCATTCATTTGTTCGTTCGCTCGTTCGTTCATACGTAGTGTTATACGCCCCAGTAGCTGACTTACCAGTCATGGAGCCGAGCGAGCGCCTGTGCCTGGGGTCTTCCATGGCCTGGCCTGGCGGCCCCTGCAGCACTGTGCTTGCTCTTTTGTTGTTATCGATTGCAAGCGCGTTTGGAAGCTTATTTGAATTCTGTTTTTTTGTTTGAACGTAATTAGATATTTTTTTCGTCGTCATTTTTGTTTAGACCACGTTCACTGTTCTCAGGCTCTTTCTGCAGTGCCCTCGGCCTTCATTTTTTCGATCGTGTGACCACTTCGTTTGTCGCTGAACATCCATGTTACTCTTTTTCAAATAATACTTCCACCCTCGTTAATCTCGTGTTTCACGTACTTACACGTCCTTGAAATTAAATGTTTAATTTTGAAAGTTAGAAACTCACCGTGCGGGGGTGATTAATCTCTTGTCGGGGAAAGCCCCCTGTTAACACCCCTTCGCAACGGCGCGTGAATATTGCCATTAACATGCACGTGCCCGGGCACCATAATAAAGCCATACCATAAACAACTTTTATTTTCAACTCCTCGGCTTACCTTTGAGCTTTCTGCTTATCTCTGCCTAATCCTGTTGCCATTTTGAAGTCGCTGATTGATAAACAGATTTTTTTCATTAGACGTCCTGCTTGAACGTTCCATGGATGGAAGGAACTTTCCACAAAAGTTTTTTTCTATATATCAGGCCCAGATTGTGTTCCACGATGCACTTGCTTGCCCTCGACTTACAGGTGAGGGGGGTTAGGTGCGGTCGATCCTGATAAAATGATCAGAGTCACCTGAGGCGTCGCTTGTTTTTTTTTGAATTTTGGATTCCCGTCCGTTAACGTTGTTTTTGCGAGCATGCGTGAGATACTTTTTCACGCCAGCCACGCAACGTTTTTGTTAGTCATCGATAGTTTTACGTCAAACAATTGCCTCAGGCTTGCTTTGTATTCCTATTTGATGGTATTTGCAAACTTTTGTCTTTTGTTTACACCAATTTTTCGGCAACTTGGACTGATATGAGTTACAGTGCCCAAACTGCAAAAACAAATCTTTCGCTGCCGGTAAACAAAAAGTGTAATTTGTATCCCTCTACTAAGCATTATTTTCATGCCAGGTGTAATTGTCTCCCTTTCTCGATCTTTGCCCCCTCATTATTCTCAGAATGAAGGCTAACAGACAAATTGGCCAGTCTGGGAACGTTTCCAAGCATGCATCTGAATAGTACCATAATCACACCTTCCTACCGTAAAAATACTTACTTTACAGAACCCTCGTTTCCGGTGTTATGCATTTTTGCTCTTTGCTCTCGGTCTTGTCAAAATTAAATAACAATCTGCTACCGGGGCTCCCGGCTAGCTCGCGCTTCCTCGTAGATCCCGGACACTTCGTAGTAGACAATAGTTTATCCGTAGAATCTCTCGTACAACAACCGTGAACAATTATGCATAAACGATGACTCGATGACGACGACCGCTGCGTGTCCCCAACCGGGACGAGCGCGTGCCACGCGCGACCTGCCTGCTGCTACGCCCGCCGACCAGAATGATGACTTCGCGTCATCGGTCGCTGCCGATCTGCTTGTCTTGCCGGCGCACGCTTCCCTCGTGGCCGCACACGTTCTCTGCCTCGCGCTCGTGGCTCGCTCACCAGTCCCTGGGAGAATGGTCAACCAGTCCCGGTACCACAATCTCAAGCGATAGGCTGTCGCTCGAGATTGAAGCCCTGTCATGCATGCTATCCCCCACCCTCACTGCCTGCGGGGGTGAGTCATCGTAGTAAATATGAGTGTGTATAAATGGCACGTCCGAGGCCCCTAAAACCCTCTGTCGCTGAACTTAGACACTCGCAACAACAAAGACCACGGCGAGATTAGTCGGGAGTGAGGGTGGTGGCACAAAATACATATAATATCTACATAGTTCTGCAACCGTAGCCAGCACGCCGTAGCTCCTGGCAACGAAAAGCACTCATGCTTTTTGTGTTCTACGGTTGTCAGTTTTTGAACGCTGTTTATGTACGCGCCGTTGGAGATATTAAGATGCCGGATGAAACATCGGCAGCGGTTGTGCGACCAGAGGTCGTCGTCGTCGTCGGCGGCACTATTTCAGACCGCCCCTGTTTTTGCTGACATTTAACCCCGAAGTTTTTCTGCCAGGGGGCTTAGTCAGTGCGCGCTACCAGGAGAGGTCGGCGTGACTGATCTCTGAGGAAGGTCACTCGTCTTACGGTAGATACAGGGGGCACCGCGCTGTTCAAGGTCTTTGATCATCCATCACCTGATTTTTCGCTTGCCTGCAAAGCCGGAAAAGAAGACGTGTCATTCTTTCTTTTAACTCGCCCCAGGGGACTATCAAACTTTTTGGGAGATACCGCAAATAGGGGCGCACCCCTCAAGGCTGAATGAATGAGTCATAAGGAGTCGTCTCGCCTAATTTCTCTCCGCATACCGTTGTTTGTGACTCTGTCCACTAACGTCAGTTGATTTCTGTGCTCGCCTGCCTCCTTACCTTCCCGCAACCCTTTCTGCCTCTGCTGAGTGAACCAGTCGCTCGACAAACGAGGTGCATGTACTTGAGCGTGGTCAACTTGGATGAACGCTATGCAGCGTCATCATTATTTATTTTTAGCCGTGCGAGTAACTTTTACGTGTTTCGCGCGATCGTTCCTGTCTCCCATGGCTTACTTTCACAATTCTTATCCTTAACAACCGTTACTTTTTCAGCCGAATTCAATCACATTCCCCTTGCCAACAGGCGGGTTCGTTGAGCGCATACAAGTGGCTTTCAGCCATGTCGGCTCTCGTCTTCCGCTCCACCCCAGCCACGCCGACCTCATCGTCGCCCAGTCTCCCGGCTGCCCCGTACAACACCCCTGCATCCGGCACGCTGGATGCCAACGGCAACGCTAACACTGACCGCTGGATGGCTTCGTGCCTGCCCAATTTCTTCGGTCTGCCGTTCCCTTTCTGGCGATCATCGAGGCAGCACAGCGCTTCCGCTGTCGAAACCAACCACAACAACGTCTCAGAATTCGAGATCAGTCTCGAAACCATTTCTGTCAATTTCAAAGTCGACTACATCGGCGGCGGAAATCAGTCCAGCGTGTTTCGAGGCGTATTGCACGGGAACACTGTGGCTATCAAAAAGTTGAACCGGGCTACCGAAGTTGACATCAAGATGCTCAAGTCGCTGCAGCACCCCAACGTTATCGAAACCATCGGCATCTGCACCGAGGACATTTGTCCTTGCATTGTCATGGAATATTGTGGTAAGTTGATTGTCTACCGTTCTTCAAAATCGATTTCTTAAAATTGTTTTCAGAACAAGGCGGCCTCTATGACGTCCTTCAGCGCCGCGCCGTCACCAAATCCCTCTTCTGCAAGTGGTCCCGTGAAATCGCCGCGGGCATGGCTTATCTCCACTCGCAGAAGATCATTCACCGCGATCTCAAAACCCCAAACATCCTTGTCGACCGAAACGATTGCATCAAGATCTGTGACTTTGGGTCGCTGTACACTTTTGATCGAACATTCATGCCCTCCGTCGTCATGACCTTCGTCGGCACGTCGCAATACATGCCGCCTGAGATGATGAAGAACCAGCCATGCAACGAGAAGGTCGATGTCTGGTCGTTTGGCGTCGTGCTCTGGGAACTCATGACCCAAGAAAAGCCCTACGACGGCATTCAGTCAATGGCCGTCATGTACGGAGTCGGATCTGGCAAGCTGAACCTCCACATTCCCTCTCAAGCCCCGCATAGCATCAAGAATCTCCTCAGGCAGTGTTGGTGTCTCAAGCCGAGAAACAGACCTTCGTTTAACTCGGTTTTGAGTCATCTAAACAACCTCGAAGCCGAAGTCTCGGACATGAGCGAAGACGCGTGGCAGATGAGGAAGGAAGTCTGGAAGCGGGAGATCCGCGACGAAGCCCGCAAAACACGAGGACCAGCCAACTGCGGCAATGGCAGCCACGACGGCGACTGCAAAGAAGACGAACTCGTGCAGAAGCGAATGCACGAACTCCGCCACGCCCAGGAAATCCGGGAAATGTACGAGAAAAAGATGCAGCGCGTCGACAAGTTTATGAACAAGGTGGTCGACTTGCTGGGCAAGATATCAGCTCACGAGAGGGAACTCGAGTTTGCATCTGCGTCCAATGGCAGTATAACTTCCGGTCCAAAGCAGTGCCGTGTCATGCGACCGGTTGTCGTCAAGGCCAAGGGGGCTACCGAGGCTTCCAACCATGAATACGAATCTTACGTGCACAATCGCTCGGCAGTCGTTGCCATGGAAGAAGACAGCGATTCTGACTTTGACGCTGTCTCAACTTCTGCCACGTCTTTTGAGGGCGATGTCGAAGACGCAGATGCCGCTCCTATGACAACACGGCACCTGCCATCCTGCGTTTCCGAACATTCTTTCGTGAAACCCAGAAGATCTCCCAAGTCAGGAGGAATCTCGACCAGTCAATCAGACAAGAACATCCAAGCACACTGCGCGTGCTGCATGTACCAGTTCCAACGCAACTGTGTTGCCCGAATCTCTGGCATATCCGCGGATTCTGGAGTCTGCTCGTCTACTTTCACGCTGGAGGAAACGACTGGGCAAAGGCTGCACAACTACGCGCTCAACTCGCCTCTCAACCGCGCTGTTGAGAGTCGATGGAGCGACGGACGACTGCACTCCGCCGTGCGCAGGAAACCAAGACGACAGAATTCTAGAGAATCTCCGGGAAGACCTTCTCCCTCGGCCAACAAGACTCCACTCGCTGCAATCAAGCGAAGATCGTCGCTTACCATGATCGAGTCCGTCAACGTAGAAATAATCGAGGACGAACTCGGACAGCTGCAGCTCATCGACCTGGATGCCAACACACCGAAGAAGAATCCAACTCCCGCCAGAAGACCGCGGCTCATTGTGCCTACACGATCTGTCGATGAAGATGACGGCGACGACGAGGCGATGGAGGTGGAAGCCGATGAAGAAGGCCCAGTCACCGTCGCCCCACCAACGAACCCAGCTGCAAAATCAAAGCGAGTCACAGACCTGAGGGATGAAATGACAGAATCCTCTTCTACGATGGTTTCCAGCCTGGAGCGATCACTGGAGTTGGCTGTCGGGCTGTCAGACGGACTGTCCGACAAGGAATGCAAGCTGAAGGAAGCCAAGAGTCACTTCAAGACTCATCGAAGAACCGCCAGCGTAAGTTACCACGCATAAATACTTTTGGCAAAAAATAATCCGTACAAAATTTTCAGAATCCAGTTTACCCTGTCGTCACCGAAACCACAAGCACCGAATCAGACAACGAAGCGGTTTACTGCTAACCACCTGGTCGCTATCACACATTCTTATCCTCCTGACGCAACAAACGCAAGCATTTCTCGTGATACGAGTACAATTTTCGCAACGCAACGCAACGCCTCTTCCGTTTCTACGCGCTTCGGATGACTTCAGTTACTTGTATGATTTTTAGATAGGAAAATAAATGAATGAAGAGATCCTTGGATACTGTCGGGAACAGCAAGAAAATGAGTGCGCAGTGCGCACGCAATGAAAAAAACAAGTACGAAAAAGGATGGCGCGCGCGCGCGCGGGATGAGCATGGTCTCGTGGCGAATGGGTTTCGGTAGTTTTTTACAACTGTTTTTTTGCGCGCAAACTCATTCACTCTTTCGACAAACGATTCACCGAAATGCGGATTACGTATTATTTTTTTCTTCAAGGCGTTCCATTTTCTTGGTGCCAACTTCATCATTGCCAACTTGGTTTTGCATTTTGTGCTTTGCCATTTATGATTTTTTTTGTACCAGACGCTTCCGCGCCCAAAAGTATATTTTCGCTTCTTCCGACGTTACTTCCCTTCCAAATGTCCCCTCCAAATCAGAATTTGTTTTAGTTTTAAAAAACTTCACTGGTTTATTATCGTTCGAGCAATAAAAAAATTAATATAGAGCTTGCAAAATTAGGGAAATGTGTGCATGACAGATGCGCATTGGTGGTGGGGAGGGCGATTTGTCTTGTCTCAATAGGATGTTATAGAAATGCCTCACACAAAATCCTCAGTTATCCCTCGGTGAAAGGCATGCCATGATTTTTGCTGTAATACAGCAGTTTCTGAGAAGTTCGTAGGAGTTTGTGTAGATTCATTGTAACGTAGAAGATATGTATATACGTAAAGGTTCGTCACTGTGTACTGTACTGAGTACTGAGTACCAGCGGTATGGACAGAAGTCGAATGGCGCCTCTTCTAACCTTGGGACAACGAGTATTCTATGTTTGGCACTTCGGGGGCGTCGAAAGACAAGACAAATCGAGTGAAAACAATTAAAAAAAAGCAACGAAGACTACAATGAAAACAAAGGCACAAAAAAGATCGAGATCAGGAGAATGCCTTGGCCGTCACAAAAAGACGGATAGTCTAACATCACAAATCTTCGGACGAAAAAGCAAGACAACAAAAATGGTGCTAAAAAGATTAATACAAAATAAAAAGAAATCAAATTCTAGAGAAGGTTACAGTAGTGTCGGGCACGGTGACCGACTCGGCGTAGTGGAGCTTGTGGATCTTCCCTCGAGTGAACACCGGGATCCAGAAGTCTGGTTTCGAGGGGAACGATGTCGGGAGCGTAGGAGTCGTTTTGGTCGTACTCCACGGAAGGGAATTCATTCAGGAGTTGTGCGACGGGGATTTCGTCGAGATTCGACTGCTGGTAACGCAGACCGGGCGATTCGAAAAGTCGTCGGCTGGAGTGGCTTTGCTGGTTGTAGGGGTACTGGTCCCGGGACCGTCGGTAGTCGGTTGGGTCTCGCTGGTGGCGAGGCGTTGAGTGATCCAGGGGTTCGATGTAGGCTGGACGGGCGATGGCTTGCTGGTATTCGTATCGCTGACTTGGCATAGTTGTCGAGCCAGTGTATCGCACAGGCGAGAGTGTAGCGGCATGGCGTGGAGAGCTGCCGACGTGGCTTTCGTCGATGTAGGTGCTTTGATCGTAGAGACGAGAAGAGTAAGCGCGGTACTGTTGTTCAGCAGTGGATCTTGTGACAGATCTCGATCTTGGCGATTGCGGAGAGCGTCGGTCGATGAATGGAATTCCGTGGCGATCAAATGGTTCATCAGTTTGCTGCCACCGGTCCACCTGGCGCAGTGGACCTTGTGAACGACTACGGTACGAGTCATAACGGGTTCCGAAGTCGTAAGCACGAGAGGCATAGGGGCGTGTTGGCGAGAACACTGGTGATCCATGCTCGTGAACTTCGACGTTTTCGATGAATCGTTGACGTCGTCCACGAACAGTGCGTTCGACAGAGACATGACGAGCATAGGTGATCGTTTCGGTAACCGACGTCCATCCCCTACGGCGATCTGGGGACACCAGACTGTCGGCGTAGGTCCTCACCTCGCGTACAGCCTCCGACGGCCGGACTACGTGTTCGGACCTGTAGATGGTCGGCAAGCGGGTAGGTGTGCTCACGACAGGTTCGGGTTTGGTTGCTGTGATTCTGACGTCAAATTGGTTTACTCTCTCCGATGAACGAGGTTCGGAGCGGTAATCACGGACGTAACCACCGTACGATGACCTCGAGTAATCTTCGACGTCGACGCCGTAGGGAGTGCTTGATGACGTCACGTATCTTCTGGAAATTCTGCCATCCGATGGAGAGGACGTTTCAAGACGGGTCACGGAATATGAAGGCAGCTGCCCGGTGATATAATGTTCGTTAGTTTCAGAATAGTGGGGTATCGGCGAAGTTTCAGCTCGACGGGACGGCGACGGGCTACGACGACGAATGATGTCTAGCACATCCATCTCTGCCTTTTCAAACTGATCAACCTTGCGACCAACTATGACAGAAATTGGATCGTATGTTTCAGTTGGCTCTTGCGGGGCGACTTTGATTTCAATTTGTTTTTCAAGTGATTTCTGAGGCACGTCTTCACTGCGTCCGCTATGATACACGGCGACATGTGTGCCAAGCGGAGTTCCGTCGACGTCGCGGACAGGACCAATAACGTCGAGGGGACCTTCGTACCGCTCGGCTATCGGGTAACCTGACGTGTCC